>OY728153.1:290599548-290628984 GCA_963277665.1 Viscum album | reverse complement strand
AAAAAAACGTTTTTTCCATTGATTCCAATACATATGGTTCATCAGTAGTAAGAGTGCGAGTCATATCAATTACTCGAAATCCACAATCATCAATAAATTTTCCCTGCCTTGTCATCAAATCAAACCACTAGCATTACATCATCATGACTTTTCCATGAGAATAATAATCCAATATTATTTTTTTTAATGACTCCATAATAAACTACATTTTCTAATCACGGTCTAGTATCTGATGCACTATCATAATAGTTTGTTGTGGTAGTAACCATAACACCATCATGTTGTGCTCTCATGTTCTTTTCTCATTCAATGATAATAAATCTGTACCCATGGATAATAATTTATTTACAGTCATGAACCACGGTATTAGGACCAAAATCCAAAGCTCTTATTTCCTTAGAGACAGAGTCAGCAGGCAAACTCAATGCCAAAAATATAAATCATTATAAAATTTAATTAATTAATTATTTTAATTATTTTAAATATTAATATTATTACCTTTAATTTTAACCAGTCAGAAAACTCTTTGTTGTGCAAAGTCTCCCTCCTTCTCAAAGATAAAGAGTGATGCTTTCTATTTATCATCTCTTTATGTTCCCTGTAGATAAAAATAGGAATAGTTTAACAGATATATATATATATATAATATATACATATTCAATTTACTTACAAGATGTAGTCATCAAACAATTCATAGTTGAACAAAATTGTGTGTTGTGCCATCTCCTGCTCTTCAAGTATTAATGTCATAAATGTATATGATCCGAGAATTCCTCTTGTTTAAGGAAGTGATGAAAAACTAGGTTCAACTTTCTCATATTGTTCTTCTTCATTTCTAATTGGTATGTTCATTCTTGTAGTAAGATCAGAAAAATACATAGAGCAGAATTCCATACATTTTTTAGCCAAGTAACCATTCACGATAGAACCTTCGGGATGATTCCTGTTACGAACATAAGACTTTAATGTGTACATATTTATTTCATTTAGATATATCCAACTGTTGAGCCCTCTGGAAGATTGATTCATTTCATGTCTATGATTGATGTTTTAATAATCACAAATCATCACATACCATTAATGCTTAATCTGGTTTGATTTCTCATAAACTTAATTACAATCTGTTAATGAATCTTTTATCATGTTTTTGTCTATGCTTATTGACTTACAAAGTATTTTGGAAGTCTTCTGGATTAAACAGCCATCGGAAGCACCAATCCAATATCAACAGACATCGGAAGCACCGATCCAATATCAACAGACATCGGAAGCACCGATCCAATATCAACAGACATCGGAAGCACCGATCCAATATCAACAGACATCGGAAGCACCGATCCAATATCAACGGACATCGGAAGCACCGATCCAATATCAGAGGACAACGGTCGCACCGATCGCATGACTCACTGATGCTGATCAAACTGACTCACCGATCAGATGACAGACCGATGCTGATTAGTCTGACTCACTGATGCTGATCAAACTGACTCACCGATCAGATGACAGACCGATGCTGATCAGTCTGACTCACTGATGCTGATCAAACTGACTCACCGATCAGATGACAGACCGATGCTAATCAATCTGATTCACCGATGCTGATCTATCTGAGTCACCGATCATTACTCACTAATGCTGATGACCTACCGATCACTTGATTCTTCAATAGTCATAAACAACTGTTTGAATTTCTTTATCTTTATCTTTATTTAATATAACCAACAGTCATATTAGGTATATTTTAATGCTCTGACAATTAATTAATAAAGGTTGTCGGATTTCAGGAAACCGTACCTCGTACCTGCTGAAAAGAAACCTCTTCTGTCTTCCGGAGCACGTGGTATAAAGATTAGAAGACTCTGCTGCAAGTAAAATAGAGAGACGAAGGATATTTTTTTAGAGAACATACGAGGAATACAAGAAGCAAGTTGAGCAGAACTAAGTATAAGTGAAGATACATATCAATAGATTACACCGAATATCATATACAATCAAGCCTACTCAAAGGGAGTTCTGTGCATACAAAAGAACGATTGAAGAACTTCATCGACTACATCTCACTGCCTATGAACAAGAAGCATACGACACTCTTCTTCTCAAACAAAAATGAGAAGAGGACTCAGAATAAATTTTGACCAAATACAAAAGAGTCCAGAGCTACACTGAAATCACCAGAGCCATTTCTAAACTCTACATCTCTGCTTTGTGATACATTTGTTTTACATTTTGAGCAGTGTGTGTTATCGTCTGTATTAAACACACACACTGACTCATGTACTTTCATTGGAGGATCTGTAAATCCTCATCAAACCTTTTGACACTTCATTTCCCATTGTGGATAGTGGTAGAGGTCGTGTGATACCTGGACAGCTCTGAGTTGTTGTTTGTTTTCCCACGCAGAACTGTGGTAGAGGTCTTGTGACCTGGACAGTGTGTTCACTGTTGTTTACCCCGATCCAGGGTGTGGATTATTTTTATATAAAATTTTGAGAGGACTAAGTCTCGACTTGAGACTGAACCTCTTGGTTAATTCTCTGTGTTTGTAGCTACATACTATATCCATACCATACATATTTATTTCATATTCCGCTGCTACTACTTTGAAATATAATTTATTTTCAAAGCTACTTTGATAGTTAAACTCTCAAGTGTTTATATTTATTATAAACCAGTAATTTAGTTTCAAAAGTTAATTTAATCATAAGATTAAGTTAACTGAGAACTAATCAATCTTTGAGAAACTAATTGAACCTTTATAATCTGTATAAATTCACTACAGTTTAATCTGTTTTTTAAATAGGGGGATTTTAATAAACATTGTTTTTAACAGAAAATTTTAATTGGAACTCAATTCACCCCCTCTTGAGTATCCACTCCGACCAACATTTGGTATCAGAGGTTGGAAAATATTTTCTAAAGTACTCTGTTTTTTAACTGTGATTTTAGTTGTATTTTAAAGTTCTTAAAATTTCTGTTATTTCTAAATTTTTATCTCTTTAAAATTTCTTTTTGTGATATCATGGATAATAGACTTGAGGGTGCTGCTACTAACCGGACACCTTTATTTAATGGAAACAACTATGCTCAGTGGAAGTTAAAAATGAAAATTAACTTAGAAAGTATGAGCTTTGATATTTGGACTGCCATTGAAGATGAATACAAAATTCCCAGTACTGATAGATCTACTTGGGATGAACCTACAAAGACTGCTTATAATAATAATTGTAAAGCTATGAATGCCTTGTACTGTGCTCTAGGAGATGAGGAATTTAATAGAATTTCTGCATGTAAAACTGCATATGAAATTTGGGATACCTTAGCTGTTTCTCATGAAGGAACAACTAATGTTAAAGAGATGAGATTTAATACCTATACTATTAAGTATGATAATTTTAAGATGAAGCCTGATGAACCCATTTCTGATATGTATCTCAGGTTCAATGAAATTGTCAACACAATGACTTCTCTGGGAAAGGATGTTCCAGCAAAGGAACAAATCATGAGAATTTTGAGATGTCTACCTGAAAGATGGAGAGGAACCTCTGTCTCCATTAGAGAATCGTGTGACATTGGAGAACTGCCAGTCAAGGAACTAATTGGAAAGTTGATGATGTATGAAGAAGAACTCAAGTTAAACAAAGAAGAAGATGATGAACCTAAAAGGAAGTCTATTGCCTTCAAGACTACAACCTCAAATAATAAGGATAAGGAAAAGCTTCAAGCTATCAATGAAAGTTCAAGCAGTGAGGAAAGTGAGAATGATTCTGACAGTGATGCTGAGATGGCTCACATTGCTAGAAGATTTAAGAAATTCTATAGGAAGAAGAACTTTTTCAGAAAAGTCAAACTACAAAGGAAAGTATGATAACAAAGGACACTGGAAAAAGGATTGGAAGAAGTCTGATAAATCAGATGAAGTTGTCTATTATGAATGTAAAAGAAAAGGACACATAAAAGCAGATTGTCCAAAGATGAAATACAGAAAGAAGTATGAATACAAGGATAACAAGTACAAGAAATCCATGAAGGCTACTTGGAGTGCTTTAGAAGATAGCACAAGTGAAGCTGAATCTTCAGACTCTGAAAGGAATCGAGCCAACATGTGTTTCATGACAAACACTTCTAAGGTAACATCAGAAACTCCTGCTTCAAATTCATATTATTCTGGAGATGATTTTGAATGTGATAACATGTCTAAATCTGAACTGTTTGAATATTGTGATATTCTTGAAGAAACATGTAATGATCTTAAAGATAAATATAAAGGTTTAAAGAAACAGTATGCTTTAAGTGTTAAGCATAAATCTGATCTGGATATAGAAGTAGAAAAGAATGCTCAGTTTCTTAAAGAGAATACTGAACTAAAATTGTCTAATGAGAAACTCATAAAAGACTTAGAGAAGTTCACAAATGGCAAGAATACTCTAACACAAATTCTAGGAAGGAAAGTTGCACCTAGATATACTACTGGTATAGGATACCAACCTGGACAAAGAAAAGTTGCCAAAACTAGATTCATTCCTAAATCTGGACAGAAGATAGTTAATTCTGGAACTTTATATGCCTCAACCAGTTATATTCATAGTTATGTATCTAACAAGGTTTATCTTTCAAAGAATGTTAATTCTACAATTTATATGAGACCCATTAGACAAATATGGGTACCTAAAGTATTATTGGCTAACATGTCTGGACCCAAGAAGATTTGGGTACCAAAATCATCTTCCATCTAAATCTGTTTTGTAGGAGACCTGCTTGAAGAGCTGTCACAAGAAGATATGGTACTTAGACAGTGGATGTTCAAGACATATGTCAGGAGACTTTTCATGTTTCAAGAGCTTAGTAAAATTTGATGGAGGCTTTGTCACTTTTGGTGATAATTCAAAAGGAAAAATCATTGTCTTAGGCCAGATTGGTAACATTGATTCAATCTTGATTTCTAAAGTGTTATTTGTTGATGGACTTAAATATAACTTGTTAAGCATTTCTCAGTTGTGTGATGATGGTTTTTATGTGAAATTTAAAAATGATTCTTGCAATGTTTTTAACTCTAAAAATGTTTTAGTATTTTCTGCTTTAAGAAATGAAAATGTTTATGCTGTTGATTTAGATTCTTTAGCTAAGAAGAATATTCCTTGTTTAAATGCTTTTCATAAAGAGTCTTGGCTTTGGAAAAGAAGACTAGGACACTGCAATGTGCACTCACTTATAAAACTTTCTAGGAATAACTTAGTTAGAGACTTCACCAAACTTGAATTTCCAGCAGACAAAGTTTGTAATCCCTGTCAAAAGGGAAAGCAACATAAAGTTTCTTTTAAATCAAAGAAAGAAGTGTCAACTTCTCAACCTCTCGAGTTGGTTCACATGGATTTATTTGGACCTTCTAGAGTTTCTAGTTTGAATGGGAAGCACTATGTCTATGTTCTTGTTGATGACTTTTCTAGATATACTTGGGTATATTTTCTAGCTCACAAAAGTGAAGCTTATTCTTACTTTGTAAAATACTCCAAGTCTGTAGAAAATCTTAGTGGACTCAAGATTAAGACCCTGAGAAGTGATCATGGTCGTGAGTTTGAAAATCATGAGTTTGATTCTTACTGCTCACACAATGGCTATAGTCACAATTTCTCTGCCCCTAGGACACCCCAACAAAATGGTGTAGTAGAGAGAAGGAATAGAACCCTGCAAGAAATAGCTAGAACCATGCTCAATGAATATGAACTGCCTATTTACTTTTGGGATGAAGCTGTAAATACAGCTTGTTATGTCATTAATAGAGTCTTGATCAGACCAGTTCTTAAGAGGACTCCTTATGAGTTGTGGAACCATAAGAAACCTAAGGTTAACTACTTCAAAGTTTTTGGCTTCAAAGTCTTTATTCTCAATACTAAATACAATCTTGACAAATTTGCATCCAAGAGTGATGAAGGAATTTTCCTAGGTTACTCTATCTCTAGTAAACCCTATAGAGTTTTCAATAAAAGAACCAAATGTGTGGAAGAATCTGTTCACATCAAATTTGATGAAACTGATCCACATGAACCTAAAATCTCTCTTGAAGATAATCTCTCTGGTTTGAATCTCAATGATAAAGACAATGGACCTATAGTTAAAACATCCAGTTCTGAAAATTTTCCAGAACCTGCTTCTATTGAACCTCAATCTATAAATGAATCTGAAATCTCTAGCCCTATCTTTTCAAGACCATCTAGGACTCTAAAGAACCATCCTTTAGATGCTGTTGTAGGAAATCTAGATAAAGGAACGCAGACTGGAGCTTCTCTAAGAAATCAGGTTGAACATCAAGCTTTTCTTTCACAGTTAGAACCTAAAAATATCAATGATGCTATCAATGATGAATTTTGGGTAATGGCTATGCAAGAAGAACTAAATCAATTTGAAAGAAACAAAGTCTTGAAATTAGTAGAAAGATCTAAGGACACCTTGACCATAGGCACAAAATGGGTGTTTAGAAACAAAGTTGATGAATCTGGAAACATCATTAGAAATAAAGCTAGGCTAGTTTCACAAGGTTACAATCAAGAAGAAGGAATTGACTATGAGGAAACCTTTGCACCTGTAGCTAGATTAGAGGCTATTAGTATCTTACTTGCCTATGCATCACATCTGAATTTCAAGCTATATCAAATGGATGTCAAAAGTGATTTTCTAAATGGTTTTATTGTTGAAGATGTTTTTGTAGAACAACCACCTGGTTTTTTAAATCCTCATTTTCTAAATCATGTTTTTAAACTTTCTAAAGCTTTATATGGTTTAAAACAAGCTCCAAGAGCATGGTATGAAAGTCTTTCAAACTTTCTTATCTAAAAAGGATTTACAAAAGGAGTAGCTGATCCCACTCTTTTTATAAAAAGGATTTCAAAAGATGTATTAATAGTACAAATCTATGTTGATGATATTATTTTTGGATCTTCTAAAAATTCCTTATGTACTGATTTTTCAAAGGTTATGCAAAATGAATTTGAAATGAGCTTAATGGGAGAGCTTAAGTATTTTCTTGGTTTTCAAATTTTTCAAACTAAAGATGAAATTATTTTAAATCAATGTAAATATACAAAGGATATTTTAAAACGTTTTGGATTTGATAGTATTAAGGAAAGTGATACACCTATAAGTAATACCTGTAAATTGGACATAGATGAAGCTGGGAAACCAGTGGATCAAACCAATTACAGAGGTATGATTTGGAGCTTACTTTATCTTACTTTTAGTTGACCAGACATTATGTTCAGTGTATGTATGTGTGCTAGATTTCAAGCTAATCCTAAAGAATCACACTTACTGGCTGTTAAAAGGATTTTTAAGTATCTTAAGTATACAATAAATTTAGGTTTGTTTTATCCAAAAGGACAATCATTTAACCTAACTAGCTATTCAGATGCTGACTTTGCTGGATGTAAGTTAGATAGGAAGAGTACATCTGGAACATGTCATTTGCTTGGAAAATCCCTAGTATCATGTTGTAGTAAGAAACAGAACTCAGTTGCATTGTCTACTGCCGAGGCAGAATACATAGCTGCTGGTAGTTGCTGTGCACAAATTATGTGGATGAAACACACTTTATTGGATTATGGATTTTATTTTAAACATGTTTCAATTAACTATGACAACACTAGTGCAATCAATATATCTAAGAATCCTGTGTCTCACTCTAGGACTAAGCACATTGATGTCAGACATCACTTTCTAAGAGATCATTATCAGAAAGGTGATATTTCTCTAGAATTTGTTAGTTCTGAACCTCAATTAGCTGATATCTTCACAAAGCCTTTATTCTTTGAAAGAATGAAATTTATTAAACAAGAGTTGTGTATGATCGATCGGTGAAACCGATCTGTGAAACTGATCTGTGAAACCGATCTTTGAAACTGATTTGTGAAACCGATCTGTGAAACCGATCTGTGAAACCGATCTGTGAAACCGATCTGTGAAACTGATCTGTGAAACCGATCTGTGAAACCGATCTGTGAAACTGATCTGTGAAACCGATCTGTGAAACTGATCTATCAAACTGATCAGTGCAACCGATCTGTCATACCGATCTATTTTCTTTTTTTTTATTTATTATATTGTAATTAATTAGTAAAGTTCTTTTATACTTTTTATGGGAACCCTAAATGATAAAATAAATGATACGTGGCTATTTATCTTCCCTAAACCTTTGACCTTTCATTCCCCGCCGAACCATTCAACCTCTCTTCCCCTCTACTTCGAACCTTTGAACTCCTGCCTTCCCAAAATATTTGAATGGCTAAGAAAAAGCGACCGAGAAAAGGACCAGATAGCCATGTACCTTCAAAGCGTGCTCGAGGTGATTTGAGTAGTGGCTGTCAACGATCAGTAAATCCGAACTTGGAAACTCGGATTGTTGTTGTAGAAAGAGAAGTCAGCTCTGTGTGGCTTTTGTCAAGTAAGTCACTATTGCTGCAAGTTCTTGAATCGCAAGGATGGATAGACTGGTTTTCTGACAACTCTCGAATAGACTACCCAAAGCTGGTACATGAGTTCTACATGAATCTGAAAATCACTCTAGATGGTGTGGAGGCTGCCAGGATGTCGTCTGTGGTAAAAGGAAAGAAAGTATCCTTCTCATCTAAGCAGTGGGCTGAGTGCTTGAATGTACCTCACGAAGGTCGATATGAGGACTATGCTGGGAATATACCTCCAATCACTGACTATTTTTCTTATGAGCTAGCTCTAGAGATTCTGACTGGAAACAGAGAGTCACGGAGAATCACATCTTCAGAATTAGATGGTGAATGCAGACTTCTTTTCAAGTTTATTCAGCACCAACTTTGCCCTAGGAGAGGAGATTTTGCTGCTGTAAAGTACCAGGATGTTTTCCTGTTGTTTCTTCTGAAAACACATGAGAAGATCAATTTGTGTAGATATGTGATGGTACACATAGCTGGTATGATGAAACCGTCAAAGAAATCCACTGCCTTGTTTTATTCAAAGATGATATCTATCATGCTCAAGAATCTAGAATGTGTTGATAAAGATGATGAAGTTGCTGAAGTAGATCATACCTTCTGTCTCAACAAAGAGATCTGCAAGAGGATGAAAATCAATTGGAATCCATGGAAGAAGTGTTGGGTTGCAGATGAAGATAAATTTTATGATGCCTACAATCCCATTGATCATGGCAAGAGGCCAAAGGATTTGAGAGACCCTGGCTTGAAACCAGATAAGGAACCAGTTTATTCTGATGATGATGAGCAAGAAGAAGGAAAGGATGAGGCCACTAAAGCCCAAGAGCAAGAAGAAGCTGAGACTGAGGAAGGAAGTATGTCATCTCCCGATGATAGAAGTGATCCTGACACTGCTAGTCCCAAAAGAAGAATAGAATTTGGACCTGCTAGTCCACCCTTAGCCCTACCAGAATCAGAACCTATTCTTGGTGATGAAGAAGATTCTGATACTGAAGAATATCACAGTGAAGCTTCTGAGAAGAGTGATGATGGACATACTGATGATGTTGAGACTGCTGTTGGTGGTGATAACAGACCAGTGGATGGTCTTGCTGTAGATCAAATAGAACCACCTCAGTCAGTACAAGAAATACATATCAGTGGCAAGGTTGATTCACCAAAAATCAGTGGAACAGCAAGCTATGAGAAACCAAAATACACCCTGTGTGCTGCTGTTTGGGATGACTACCCTGGTTATGCTGTGTTGGGCTTAGAATATTCTGAAGAAGAGCAAGAAATGTCAGAATCTGCTGCAGTTGTGAAGAGGAGCCTCCCAAGAGAATCAAGGTCTGTTCCTGCTGTTGATCCTACAAATGTTAATTTACCTGGTTCTGAAATCTCTCAAGCTGATCTTGATAGGTTTAAGATTGAATTGCTAACTGCTATGAGAGACACAATTAGAGAAGAAATTTCCAATTCCCTTACTCAAGTGTCTCTATAAGTTTCTGAAAATTCCTTGGAAGCCTTCTCACAAAGAGTATCTAATGCTGTGAAGCCAGACCTGGCCAATACTGGTGAAATTATTGGCAGGCACATAGCCTCTTTGAATCAGACTATGAAGGATCTTCACACCGGATTAGTATCTCTATCAAGCGAATTCAGATCAACCATCTCTGGTATGATGGAATTTTTGAGAAATTTGATTGAACATCTCAACAAGTCTGACCTGAGGAAGTTGAAAGCTGAGATAACTCACATATTTGGCCAAGCCAGTACAGCCAAGGTAACCAAAATCACTACCCATGAGCTAGAAGCTCTAAGAGAAGTTGTGCATAATGCGTTAGCTGCTGTTAGACAAATTCTTGATTTAGAATCTTTGAGGAAAATGAAAGAGCTCTGTGATAACAGTCATAAGATGGCATTGGTGTATTCAATAGATGCTAAGAAAGCTCTGCAAGAGATCAAAGAGAAAGTTGATAATTACTTTTCCAAGATTTATACAAAGCATGAGATGACTGCAAACTTCAAGGTGTTGGCAGAGAATCTGAAATTACCTCCAGTCACTCAGGCCTTCAAAACTCAAGTTCGTCAGTTGCAATATTTTACCCCTTCCTTGGCACAGTTCATGGAGAATAAAGATGCTTTTGAAAAAGATATGAAGTATGGGGCAGAAGTCATTCAGGACTTCATTCATCATTTGAATCCCTATTTGAATGCACAGGCCACTGCAATAGTACTTCCTACTTCTGAACCTCTCAGTCACTCTAATGTAGCTCCAAATCAGCTCTCTGTTGCTCAAGCTCTATCTCAGTTAAGACCAGTTCCTCCGCAAGCTTCTCAACCAGCTCCTGTTTCTCAACAATAACTCTCTGTGGCACCTGCTCCTACACCTGCCAGAGTTGTCCTACCACCACTTCAGATTTTCCAAGTACAGCCTGCCTCCAAGCCTTCCAACTTACCCACTATTGATCCCAAAAACAAAGGCAAAGCCCCTTTGTATCCCAACAAATAGTTGTGTATTGTTTTTGATAGGGTTCACAATGTGATGCCTGTAATATTCTGTACTTTATAAAATATTTTTTTTCTCTATACTCTATGCTGACTGCTTTTACTTTCTCTTATATGTTTTCCCTCCTTTTTGATTATCCCAAAGGGGGAGAAGAAAAAGAAATATTTATTGGACTGACTGAAAATTATTTTTTTATTGAAAAAGGAGAAAAGATGTATATATCTCAGGGGGAGAAATCTGTATAATATATATGGGCAATTTAAATTAAGGGGGAGATTTATATATCTCTTTATATTTATTATCTTTATGGTTTAATTCTCATTATGTTTTTATTGATGATATATCATATTATTATTTTTATTTTATGATAAAGATTTGTGATTATCAAAAAAGGGGATATTGTTGAGCCCTCTGGAAGATTGATTAATTTCATGTCTATGATTGATGTTTTAATAATCACAAATCATCACATACCATTAATGCTTAATCTGGTTTGATTTCTCATAAACTTAATTACAATCTGTTAATGAATCTGTTATCATGTTTTTGTCGATGCTTATTGACTTACAAAGTATTTTGGAAGTCTTATGGATTAAACAGACATCGGAAGCACCGATCCAATATCAACAGACATTGGAAGCACCGATCCAATATCAACAGACATCGGAAGCACCGATCCAATATCAACAGACATCGGAAGCCCCGATCCAATATCAACAGACATCGGAAGCACCAATCCAATATCAACAGACATCGGAAGCACCGATCCAATATCAACGGACATCGGAAGCACCGATCCAATATCAAAGGACAACGGTCGCACCGATCGCATGACTCACTGATGCTGATCAAACTGACTCATCGATCAGATGACAGACCGATGCTGATCAGTCTGACTCACTGATGCTGATCAAACTGAATCACCGATCAGATGACAGAACGATGATGATCAGTCTGACTCACTGATGCTGATCAAACTGACTCACCGATCAGATGACAGAATGATGTTGATCAGTCTAATTCACCGATGCTGATCTATCTGAGTCACCGATCATTACTCACTAATGCTGATGACCTACCGATCACTTGATTCTTCAATAGTCATAAACAACTGTTTGAATTTCTTTATCTTTATCTTTATTTAATCTAACCAACGGTCATATTAGGTATATTTTAATGCTCTGACAATTAATTAATAAAGGTTGTCAGATGTCAGGAAACCGTACCTCGTACCTGCTGAAAATAAACCTCTTCTGTCTTCCGGAGCACGTGGTATAAAGATTAGAAGACTCTGTTGGAAGTAAAAGAGAGATAAAAATGATATTTTTTCAGAGAACATACGAGGAATACAAGAAGCAAGTTGAGCAGAACTAAGTAGAAGTGAAGATACATATCAAGAGATTACACCGAATCTCATATACAATCAAGCCTACTCAAAGGGAGTTCTGTGCATACAAAAGAACAATTGAAGAACTTCATCGACTACATCTCACTGCCTATGAACAAGAAGCATACGACACTCTTCTTCTCAAACAAAAACGAGAAGAGGAATCAGAATAAATTATGACCAAATACAAAAGAGTCCAGAGCTACACTGAAATCACCAGAGCCATTTCTAAACTCTATATCTCTGCTCTGTGATACATTTTTTTTACATTTTGAGTAGTGTGTGTTATCTGCTGTATTAAACACACACACTGACTCTTGTACTTTCACTGGAGGATCTGTAAATACTCATCAAACCTTTTTACACTTCATTTCCCACTGTGGATAGTGGTAGAGGTCGTGTGAGACCTGGACAGCTCTGAGCTATTGTTTGTTTTCCCATGCAGAACTGTGGTAGAGGTCTTGTGACCTGGACAGTGTGTTCACTATTGTTAACCCCGATCCAGGGTGTGGATCATTTTTATATAAACTTTTTAGAGGACTAAGTCTCAACTTGAGACTGAACCTCTTGGTTAATTCTCTGTGTTTGTAGCTACATACTATATCCATACTATACATATTTATTTCATTTTCCGCTGCTACTACTTTGAAATATAATTTATTTTCAAAGCTACTTTGATAGTTAAACTCGCAAGTTTTTATATTTATTATAAACCAGTAAGTTAGTTTCAAAAGTTAATTTAATCATAAGATTAAGTTAACTGAGAACTAATCAATCTTTGAGAAACTAATTGAACCTTTATAATCTGTATAAATTCACTACAGTTTAATCTGTTTTTGAAATAGGGGGATTTTAATAAACATTGTTTTTAACAGAAAATTTTAATTGGAACTCAATTCACCCCCCTCTTGAGTATCCACTCCGACCAACACCAACGAAAAAAAATAAGTCCTCCAAGAAGAATTTTAGTAGGAATATGGACAGTCAGATGCAGCATGCATGTGAAAAATGATGGAGGAAATATTTTCTCTAACTCGAAAAATTAATGGAGCATCTGCCAACATTTTTTTCAAGAAGGACTTGGACAACTTCTTAGAACAAAGATCTCTAACAAATGGCATAACTGAATAACATCCTCCCTTACATTATTGGACAAAAGATGACAAATTACTATTGAAATCAACACATGCAGAAGGATGTGATAATCATGAATCCTCAAAGATTTTAGCTTCAACTCTCTTTTGTTGACCCATTTTGATATGTTTCTTGAATAGACATCAGGATATTTAATAGTATCTAGTACTTCTAGAAATTTCTTATTCTCTATAGGTGTCATCACATAAGAAACACATCGAAAATTCCATTTATTTTCAATGATACGTAGAGGATGCAATTCTGGTCTAATGCCCCAATCCACCAAGTCACACCGAGACCATAAATCATCTTTTTTCCTTTCCATTAATATTTAGAAGAATTGAAAGCAGCATTTTACATATATTTTTTTCAATGTGCATTACATCTAAGCAATGACATAACAAATTGGATGACCAATAAGGAAAATCAAATAAGATACTTCTCTTCTTCCAATTGTAACAGGTTTCAGTGGAAACATTCTATTTCTTTAAATATTTCATTTGAACCTTCCCTAATGAAAACCTGAAATATTTCAATACAATAAGCACACCATTTCTAGACATACACTGAGATGGATCATCAGTCTCCATGGTATTTTCAAATCTTTGAAGATTATTTGTATATAGATGGTCCATTGGAAAGAATCGTCGATGTCCTATAAAAATGAAACTACAATAATGTTTCAGTCTTCTAGATTGTGTATTCTTCATAAAAACAGAACATGATAGTTTTCCCTTCATTCTCCATCCAGAAATTATTTCATAAGAAGGAAAATCATTGATCGTCCCCATAAGTGAAGCACACATCTAAAATATGTCTTTAGAACATGCATCATATGTTCGCACACCCACATCCCAAAGAAGTTTCAACTCTTTTATTAAAGGTTTCATGTATACGGCTATATCATTGTCAGGATCAGATTGTTCAGATATTAGTATACTCAGGAAATTGAAATGTTTTTTCATACACAACCATGGGGGGAGATTATAAATGTGTATAAAAACTAGCCATGTGATGTGCGGTGTAAGAATCTACCCAAACAGATTAAAACTGTCACATGAAAGACCCAACCTCACATTACGTATGTTAGCTGCAAAATAAGGATATCGAGCATCAAATCTATACCATGAAAATCCATCTACTGGGTGAACCAACTCATTATTAGTCTTCTTTCTCTCGGTACAATTACATCACATTTTTAATGATATTTCATCAGACATAAAAAGATTCTGGAGTCTGGGGATCAATGGAAAGTGCCACATTACTTTCTGTGGCACACGGGAAGGTGTCCCATTAGCTTTTGTCTTCCAATGGGATGTTCAACATTTTATACAATCATTTTGTTCTGCAATTTCCTCCTAGAATAAACTGAAATCTTTCAGGCAAGCAAGAATTTTGTTTCTTGAAAATCCAAGTTCCTAAACTAACTTCCATGCCATATAGTTGTTTGAGATAATATCTGCATCATTTGGAATTAATTTCTATAAGAAGGTAAGAATGTAATTGATGGCAGTATTAGAAATCCCGTACATGGTTTCTCTATGAAACAATAAGATTAAAAATTTCAACTTTTTCATTTTATCGCATTGTTGATATACTGGATTTGTGGCAGCATCATCCAATTTTGTCACCCTGACAACATCATCATTTTCATTAGACGCATCATGTCTGCTCATATTGAAATTTTCTTGGGTCTAAATCCTTTCTTTTCTTATGATGACGAATAAATGGAAACCACTCATATAAAAAATTCTCTAATCCAGTCCTCTCATTTGGATCATCAGCAATTTGAGATTTCTTTTTCTCCTTATTTTGATACCACATAGAGTAGTTTACTTGAGAAACATATTTGGGTATGTGTTAGCTGACTTCTTCATGGATCAACCAAGGTCTTCCAACACAATTGTAATAGGGGCAGTGTATGTGACAACTATCTAAAGCATTGTGAAATGAAAAATCTAAAAAGATCTCCAAATTATTTTGAAAATAACTTGAGATCCGATTGGTTTCATACATCCAACTTCTATCCATTCAGTAAAAAAATGGTTATAAGTCATCTCGTCAAAATTAATTCAAAAATATTGAAGTTTCATCGAAAATATATTTAAGTAAATGAGAATTGTTCACTTTATATGAAACCATAGCAGACACACTACTTTATATGATAATCATAATATAAAAAACAACAAAATACTATATTTATAAAAGTAATATCTTTGAAGAATTATACATGAGTGTACAATATCATGTACACTTGTGGATGAGAATTATTCAGGAGTTGAGTGAATTTTATATTGAAAAAAAATTAATATTTTAGTAGATTATTTGAGTGATCACATAAACTGCCCAAGGGGGTGGGGGTGTCCAGTGGTTGGGGGGCTGTCCAGGGGGTATGGGATATCTCGTGGGGTTGGGGGTTGTCCACGGGGGTCAGGGGTGTCCAGGGGGTGGTCGGGCTATCCACGGGTATTGTGGGGATGTCCATAGGGGTGGTGGGACTGTCCAGGGGGTGGGGGTGTTCGGGGGAATGGTTGGTGGGTGGGGTGTCCAGGGGGTGGGCGGACTGTCCATGGGGTTGGGGCTGTCTAGGGGGGTAGGGGTGTCCAGGGGGTGGGCAGGCTGTCCACGAGGGTGGCACGGTTGTCCAAGGGGTAGGGGTGTCCAAGGGGGTGGGCGGGTTGTCCACGGGGGTGGTGGGGCTCTCCAAGGGGTAGGGGGTGGGTGGGTTGTCCACGAGGGGGGGTTTTCCATAGGGGTGGCGGAGCTATCCAGGGGATTAGGGGTGTCCAGGGGGTGGATGGGCTATCCACGGGGGTGGGGGCCTATCCAGGGGGTACGGGGTGTCTAAGGGGTGGGGGTGTCCGGGGGGATGGGGGTGTCCGGGGGTGGGGGTGTATAGGGGGTGTGCGGGCTATCCACAGGGTTGGGGGAGTTGAAGAACCCTTTTTTGGTTGTAAAATACTTTGGAAAATTCTTGATATTATTCCAGAGCAGCGCCTTCAGACGGCATGCGATTCCGAGCGCCGGTGTGGCCGGAATTAAATTTTTAGTGCGTTCACACTGGGCGCATCAAATAAATGGGATAACTCCTAAACTGTGACTTAGATCAGAGATCTGAGTGTACGGATGGGTCCTAAGTGGTGTGTTTACCCTAGGCGCAACATAAAACATGTCGTTGCGGGGCGTTTGGACCCTTCACCAGTTGCCAGAACGTTAAACGGATAAATAAATTAATTTATTTATTCATTTAACGACTTAACTCAAGTATCACTTGAACAATGGCTCGGATTGGGAAACTGAGGGCACCGTTGAGTCCGGAACATGCCATTTATCCTAGGAGGGGTGTAAGTTTCACGGGTGCGGCCCGTCTGTGAAAAATGGCCCCAGGGGCGTTTTTGTAATTTGGCGGCCTTGGGCGTTGAGTTTAATAACATTTGAACGGGGCCTCGGATTAAAATTATTAGACCGTTGTTGTGCTCGTGAGGTTTTATTTACCCTAGGGGAGGTTTAACCTTGACCACGTCAAGAGATTCAGATGCGGGTTAAATTAAGGATGAAATTAATTAATTTTTAATTAATTAATTTTTCTTTTCCCTACTTAAACACCTCACCACACTCTCCCCTTCCCACTAGTTCTCTGGCGGAAGAACTCCCAAGAAACCAAGGAGCCCTCCCTTCGACCTCCTCCACCTCCCTCCTCTGATCAGGGCAGCATCGAGTGGCGGGGCGTGGATCGAGCGAGAAGATTCAGGATGCGCCCACGAGGTAGGGGGTTTGGTTTGCGTTTTCATTTCCGAACCGTTCTTTAAATTCAATTATAGAGTCGAATTGCCATTGAATTTTCAATCAAAGCCCATGGTCGTATAATATATTTCTCAAGCTTTTTGATGCTTGTTTTGGTTTTAAAATTCAAGTCCCATCGCGCTCACGGTCGTCTGCCGAAAACAGTGGTTTTTGATGTTTTTCGGCGAGGGTCTGGCCTTCCGAGGTAGCGGCGGTGGTCCGAGGTAGCGGTGGCGATCCAGCGGGCTCTCAGTCGGTGGTAGCAGGCTGGCACGGTGGCTCGGTGAGCGGGCGGCTTGGTCTGATCAAGACGGCGGCTGGGTGAGCAGTATCGGTGGATGGTGAGGCAAAGCAGGTGCGGTCTGTTGAGGGCGACGGCGTGAGCAGTAGCGGCGGACGGCGAGCTCGAGCGGTACGGTGGGCTGAGGGGGAAGGCGGTCTGTCGAGCGGCGGGGCGTGGCGTATCAGGCGACGGCCGCCGGCCGTCGTGGTCGAAGAGAGCCCGAGGCCTGGCCTCGGGTGTGCTGGGGAAGCCAGGACACGCGCCGCGCAGGTCATGTTGGATGTCAAAGAAGACCGGTTGAAGTCGGTCTGCTGGGGGGGAGCGAGGACCCGCACAAAGCGGGTCCTGTTGGGAGACGACACGGAGACCGGCCAAAAGGCCGGTCCATTTGTAAAAACCGGACCCGAGGAGCGGGTCCAGTTCTGCTGGGCGGGCCTCGGCCAGCGGGCGGCGGCGGTTCAGACCGGGCCGGCCGGGGTGGACCGGCCCGGATGGCCCCCTTGCGTTTGGTGGGCCGTAACTCCTAAACAGCGCGTCCGTTTGACGCGCCGTCTGTGCCTACTGGACCGTGTTAGAGAGATTCCCTTTTTAAAGTATGTTTCGGGGTTTTTGGATTCTGCGCCAGAAGCCGAGTGACCAAAAACACTTTAATTTAATAATATTAAATTATTATTAGAGTCGCGACGGACGTGACTCGCAAGCCGGACGTCCATTTGATGCGCCGTCAGAGGCACGGTGGCCCTGGAGCTGAGGCGGTCCTTCCAAATTTTGTTCGGAGCCCTTATGGTTTGGTTTTGTTGCTCAGTGGCACGAAACACTTTATACGAACAATTAATTAATTCATTCATTCATTCATTCATTCATTCATTCATTGTTGCATCAGACCTAACTTTTGTTTGGGATGTCCGATTGACGCGCCGTCGGCGGCAGCGTGACCCCAGTCCTCGTGCGGACTTTTTGAGACGCTCTCCGAAGTGTTCAGGTTGGAGGCAAGGTGTGGGCCCCACAGGGCCCAGTTCGCGCGTTTTACGGTGAAACACCACTTTTTCACCCGACATCCGTTTGGGGTGTTTGAGTACTCGTTTATGAGTGTTATTTCGAGGGGATTACAATGGTACAATCTACCCACTTAAATATGGGTCTGATGTGTGGGCCCCACAGGGTCCCATTTGCGTATAACGCGAGAATCTGCAGCTTCTGCATCCGGAGTCCGTTTTAGGTGTCGTCAGTGGCGTTGTGACCCTGGAATCAAGACAAAATTGACCGGGGTAGTTTTGGGTGTTGAAGCCGGAGTTGAGGCGTGGGCCCCACGGGCCGTCTTTTAGGCTGTGAACAGCGTACTACGAATTTTTCATTAGGCGTTCGTTCGGGGTGAATGAATAGTCAATCTAACATGTTTTTCTGAGAGCATCACGATGGCGTAGTTCGCCTGACTTTTTTTCGGGATCATGGTGTGGGCCCCACACGGGCTGGCTATGGTGAATAGTACCATTTTCACCGGTTGACCATTTCGGGCGAGTAAGTAGTCTATCTCGCGTTTTTTTTCACAAGGATTACAACGGTGTAATATGTTTAGGCGAGATGAGCCTATTTTGTGATCTTATTAATGCGGGAATATGAAAGGGTGTTGGTTAGAGGATTCTTTGGACGTACTCCGAACCTACGCACAGTAGCGGTGCTAGTGACACCCAGTTATGGCACAGGCACCAAACCTCTATTAGGTGGTTTGTTCTAGAATTGGGTGGTTGCACATTACCCACTCTGTGTTCAGTTGGCCAGTGTTATACCATCCTGTAGAGATGGCCAGAGCAGTTTCAGGTTTACCCTCCAGCGGGGCTGGGCAGTGGGTTACTCATCGGATTCTTTGGGTTTACCCTCCAGTGAGGCTAGGAAGTGGGTTTCTCATTGACGTCTCAAGGTTTAACCTCCAGCAGAGACTGGGCAGTGGGTCACCTGACGACTCCTGAGGGTCTACCCTCAGGCAAGGCTGGGTAGTGGGTCGCCTATCGTCTTGTTCCAGGTCTACCCTCCAGCAGGGTTGGGAAGTGGGTCGCCTGTCATCTTATTCCAAGTCTACCCTCCAGTAGGGCTAGGAAGTGGGTCGCCTGTTGATTTATTCTAGGTTTACCCTCTAGTAGGGCTAGTCAGTGGGTCGCTTGATGATGAATTACGGTTTACCCTCCAGTCGGGCTGGGCAGTGGGTCACCCATTGGCATTTTAGACTCAGCCCTTCTTATGAGGCTAGTCAGTGACATTTCTCCATGACTAACAGAGCGGGACCCTTGGTTGTACAGGTTAGTGTTGTGATGGCTTGAATTTGAGAGGATCTCTCGACTGCGGGGTAGTGACGAGGTGTAGTTTGACCTTCCTCTAGAACTCTCAAGTACGAGGGGCGCTTTCCCCACCAAGACGCGTCTTTGCGTCACAACCTAAAATCGTGCGGGCGAGTCAGTGTCGCCCAAAGCGGATAGTGTCAAGGTGTGGTGATTTGAGACCCTTGACTTGCAGTTCGGGGAAGACGTGCGAGATGCTGGTCATCGATGGTGTCTACTTTTGGGACTTCTGGCTACTCACTTTCCTAGGCTGAGCTATGGGATGGAGATCCCCTTACGACCTTGTTTGGGATTCTTGATGGGCATATGAATATGTATATACCTTGTTCCAGTACCCACTCCTTGGGTCTTGGTTACTCTCCTTCCGGGAGAGGCGAAGACGCACGGGGTATGCCACGTTCTTTCCGTGTCTAGCTTCTTGAGGTTGGTTGAGTCTACTCTCCTGCTATAGGTAGCGAAGGCTCAACGGGAATTTCATCTTCTCACCATTCCAGATCCTTTTGTCTGGACGATTCTACCTTCTTTCCTCTTTTTGGGTTGAGCTGGACTCTTTACTCTTACACTTTATAGCACTCTCGGTTGTACTCCTTCACTTTTTCCTGTTAGATCTACTGCTCACCCTTCGGTACCTCCTTTGTTGCTCCCTCAAGACTTCGGGGTATCCTACTGAGTATTTTTATACTCACCCCTACATGGTCTTTTCCCGCACTTGGTGTGCCCTTGCAGATGAAGGACAGGTTGGTCGTGACTTCAGTGGAGCTTAGAAGTTCGGGAGCTTGGACCACGTGTGGTGGTCATAGTCATGTTCCAGGTGGGGGACCCTTCTAGCTATTTTTCTTTTGTTTACCTGTTGCCGGGTTGTGGCACTTTTCTGGTTGGGCGCGTGTTTTTTCCCCTTTCTTTTTACTTTACTTTCAGCACTTGCTTTTTACTTTTAGAGGTCGATTCACATTGTGGTTTATTTATAGCGGTTGGTACCTTTCTTTCTTTTTACTCTACACTTTTTCATTGAGTGGTATGTGTGTGTGTGTACAGGTACTCAGGTGAAGGCCTCCCCGAGTTGTTACGCCTTCGGTGCTAGTCGCCAGCCTCTGGCCTATGGAGGCAGGCTTGAGGTAGTTGCGGCTCGAGCCCCGTTGGTTCGGGTCATGAAAAAGTGGTATCAAAGGTGGTTTGTTCCTTGGGACATTGTGAGGACGTCCCTAAAAAGGAATTGGTTGGGATTTAGGGAAATAGTGTTAACGTATCTCGAGAGCAGCTCTCAGGCCAGGGAGTCCAGTGATGGTGTGGCGGCTGACGTATCCATTCACCAGGACCTTGATAACCCGCTTGTCGACTCGGCATGATGAGACTCTTGTTGTAGGGAAAATTGGTTTGTGCATCACATAGGATTGAGTCTTGACTGTCCTTCTTGAGTCATCTCCCCATTGTTGTTATTGGTATATACATTATGCTCATCTGATCGCGGCACTCCTTGATAATATTCAGGATGTCTCCATGAAGATAGCCAGCCAGGATAACAGCTTTGGTTCATGACGACGACCCTGTGAGCTATGAGGCCACAGTCCAGGACCCATCATACGAGCCCCTTTCTCCAGGTGGACAGGTAGAAGTACCCCCACCTAGTGAGCAGCAGACAGCTTCAGCAGAGCAGACTGAGCTTGAGCGCAGGTTGAGCGCGCTCCATGAGTTACAGCGACAGAGACCACTGAGGTTCAGTGGTGAGCCAGACCCTCAGGCAGTAGAGGTTTGGCTAGAGATAGTAGTTTTCCTTTTTAGGCTTGTGTAGACGCCGACAGATCAGAGAGTTTCTTTGGCATCCAACCTTTTTCGTGGAGCATCTTGGCGTTGGTGGAGTCTAGTGACTCAGTTTCTTGAAAAGTCGTCGCTTTCCTGGGGAGACTTTCAGTTTTTGTTTCATGAGGAGTTTTTACCCTCCTTCTTATGCTTCGTTTGGATTCAGGAGCTCCTACAGTTTTAGTAGGGAGGGATGACAGTGGTCGAGTACGCAGCTAGTTTCAGAGATCGAGAATGCTTTTACCCGGACTTGGTCCATGACGACAACATCCGAGCGCGGAAGTTTGAGCAGGGTCTCCGCTGAGAGATTCATGTTGTCATATTACCCTTGGGAGTTTCCACATATGCTGGGGTGCGAGAGCAGGCACTGGTGATAGAGAGCTTCCTGTCACATTCTAGAGTTGGTGGTGGCAGCAAGCACGTTGGAGCCAAGACTTCTGCCACAGCTAGCGGGCGTCGGCAAGCAAAATCTCGACGCGGGTGGCTTTTCGATAACCGGACTCAGGGGCGTGGTCGTATACCACAATGGCACTGGAGGGAACCAATGTAGCCTGGAGAGAGTCGGTGTTATGCTTGCGATGGGCGAGGTCACCTGGTGTGAGACTGCCCGACCTGGCATGCTGAGAATATCAAGCAGGAAGCAGGTGCACCACTACGACGGAGGCAGAACCGTGATCGGAGTATCACCCATAGAGGTGGTGCTGGTAGAAGAGCGGGAGGAGCTAGTAGTGGGGGATGTCTTTACAAGGTCTTCACATCACCACTATGTGGTCCACATCAGGCTCCGGGAGCTAACAGTTAGGATCTCAGACCGCCGAGAGCTTTGGATGTCTACGATCCAGCAGTGCAGGAGGTGATAAGAGGTACGCTCTACAACTCTTCTACTTTTTGTAGTAGAATTTTCAGACTCTGTGTGTGAAATACTTTTCTCCCTGGTCCTTGTTGAGGGGTTACCAGGGTGGCGCAGGACATCGGTATAACCCTGTGTTGGTAAGGTAAAAGGCATGGGACCTTTTTCTCTATTAGATGGTGTTGACTCCTTCACTCCTGAGCGTGTAAGAGGGTCTTGGTTGTAGTACATCAACTATGAAATCTTGCTTGACCAGATATCCTTGGGTGTTTCACCATATGGATGTTCTGAAGGAGGGAATCACCGGGCCTTGTTCCAGGTGCATGCGGCGATTCCAGTCGCGGCGTGCGACGTAAGGGTTCGGTCAGGGAGGTGAGCAACCCTCGAGAGCCTTCGGGCTGTTTGAGACCATGAAATTGGATGGCGAGGTTCCCTACTGCCTTTCCCTAACCCCAAAGGCTGGTTTGGGTGCATAGCATCTCCTGCATGACTCACCCGAGAAGAAGTGTGCGTGCTCCTATGCACGACATCAGAAATGGAAGACCTCACGTGAAACGGATCAATCCTTTGGTCTGTGTGCGGTGGCGCAGAGCTGTTCAAGAGTTCTTCTGGGTACGGGAGAGCCAGGTGCGGCCTTAGTACCCTAAGTTATTCCCTAGTTTTTCTTTTCGGGGAAGAAAATCTTGAAGGATGGAATGATGTAATAAACCGGTTTTTGGCTGTAAAAGACTTTGGAATATTCTTGATATTATTCCAGAGCAGCACCTTCAGACGGCATGCGATTACGAGCCCCGGTGTGGTCGGAATTAAATTTTCAGTGTGTTCACACTGGGCACGCCAAATAAATGGGATAACTCCTAAAAAGTACTTTAGATCAAGGATCCGAGTGTACGGATGGGTCTGAAATGGGGTTTTTACCCTAGGCTCGACATAAAACAAGTCGGCGCGGGACTTTTGGACCCCTCGCCCGTTGCCGGAATGTTAAACGGTTAAATTAATTTATTTATTTATTCGTTTAACGGCTTAACTCAATTATCTATTAAACGGCGGCTTGTATTGGGAAACTGAGGGCACCGTTGAGTCTGGAATGTGCCTTTTACCCTAAGAGGGGTGTAAGTTTCGCGGCCGCGGCCCGTCTGTGAAAAATGGCCCCAGGGGCGTTTTTGTAACTTGACGGCCTCGAGCGTTGAGTTTAATAACTTTTGAACGGGGCCTCGGATTAAAATTATAAGACCGAAATTATGCTCGGGAGGTGGTGTTTACCCTAGGGGAGGTTTAACCTCGACCCCGTCGAGAGATTCGGATGCGGGTTAAATTAAGGATGAAATTAATTAAATTTTATTTAATTAATTTTTCTTTTCCCTACTTAAACACCTCACCACCCTCTCCCCTTCCCCCTAGTTCTCTGGAGGAAGAACTCCCAAGAAACGAAGGATCCCTCCCTTCTACCTCCTCCAAATCCATCCTCCGATCAGGGCAGCATCGAGCGGCAGGGCGCGGATCGAGCGAGAAGCTTCAGGCTGCGCCCATGAGGTAGGGGGTTTTGGTTTGCATTTTCATTTCCGAACCTTTCTTTCAATTAAATTATAGTGTCGAATTGCTGTCAAATTTGCAATCAAATCCCATAGACATATAATATTTTTTCCAAGATTCCCGATGCTTGTTTCGGTTTTAAAATTTGAGTCTCGACGCGCTCGCGGTCGTCCGTCGAAAACAGCGGGTTTTTGATTTTTTCCGGCGAGGGTCCAACCTTCCGAGGTAGCAGCGGCGGTCCAAGGTAGCGGTGGCGGTCTGGCGGGCTCTCGGTCGGTGGTAGATGGCCGGCACGGTGGCTCAGCGAGCGGGCGGCTCGGCCTGATCGGGACGGCGGCCGGGTGAGCAGTAGCGGTGGACGACGAGGCAGGGCAGGCACGGTCTGCTGAGGGCGACGGCGTGTGCAGTAGCGGTGGACGGCAAGCTCGAGCGGCACGGCAGGCTGATGGGGAAGGCGGTCTGTCAAGCGGCGGGGCATGGAATCGAGCGGTGTAGTAGGTGACATCTTCTGTCCATCGTGGTCAAAGAGAGCCCAAGGCCTGGCCTCGGGTGTGCTGGGGAAGCCAGGACCCGCACTGCGCGGGTCCTATTGGTTGTCAAAGAAGACCGGCTGAAGCCGGTCTACTGGGGGGAGTGAGGACCCGCACAAAGCGGGTCCTGTTGGGCGACGACATGGAGACCGTCCAAAAGGCCGGTTTGTTTGTAATAACCGGACCCAAGGAGCGGGTCCGGTTCTTCTGGGCGGGCCACGGCCAGCGGGCTGCAGAGGTTCGGACCTGGCCGGTTGGGGTGAACCAGCCCGGATGGCCCCCTTGCGTTCGGGGGGTCGTAACTCCTAAACGGCGCGTCCGTTTGACGTGTCGTCTACGGCTACAGGACCGTGTTAGCGAGACTCCCTTTTTAAAGTATGTTTCGGCGTTTTTGGATTCTGCGCCATAAGTCGAGTGACCCAAAACACTTTAATTTAATAATATTAAATTATTATTAGAGTCGCGACGGACGGGACTCGCAAGCCAGACGTCCGTTTGATGCACCGTCAGAGGCGTGGTGGCCCCGGAGTTGAGGCGGTCCATCCAAAGTTGGTTGGGAGCCCTTCGGTTTTGTTTCGTTGCTCAGTGGCACGAAACGCTTTATACGAACAATTAATTAATTAATTAATTAATTGTTGCATCGGACCTACCTTTTGTTTGGGATGTCCGATTGATGCGCCATCAGCGGCGGTGTGACCCCAGTCCCAGTGCGGACTTTTTCAGATGCTCACCGAATTTTTCGGGTTGGGGGCAAGGTGTGGGCCCCACAGGGCCCAGTTCGCGCGTTTTACGGTGAAACACCACTTTTTCACTCGACATCTGTTTGGGGTGTTTGTGTACTCGTTTTCGAGTGTTTTTTCGAGGGGATTGTAATGGTGCAATATGCCCGCTTAAATACGGATCTGAGGTGTGGGCCCCATGGGGTCTCATTTGCATATAACGCGGGAATTTGCAGCTTCTGCATCTGGAGTCCGTTTTAGGCGTCGTTAGCGGCGTTGTGACCCTGGCATCAAAATGAAATTGACTGGGGTGGTTTTGGGCGTTGAAGATGGAGTTGAGGCGTGGGCCCCACGGGCCGTCTTTTAATCTGTGAACAGCGTACTATGACTTTCTCATCAGGCATCTGTTCGGGGTGAATGAATAGTCGATCTAACATGTTTTTATGAGAGCATCACGATGGCGCAGTTCAACCGACTTTTTTTTAGGATCATGGTGTGGGCCCCACACGGGTTGGCTATGGTGAATAGTACCATTTCACCAGTTGATCGTTTCAGGAAAGTAAGTAGTCTATCTCGCGTGTTTTTTCACGAGGATTACAATGGTGTAATCTGTTTGTGCGAGATGATCCTCTTACATGATCTTATTAATGTGAGAATTTGAAAGGGCATTGGTCAGAGGCTTCTTTGGGTGGTTGCATGTTACCCACTCCATGTTCAGTTCGCTGGTGTTGTACCATCTAGTAGAGATGGCCAGAGCAGTTTCGAGTTTACCCTACAGCGGGGTTGGGCAGTGTGTTACTCATCGGCTCTTCGGGTTTACCCTCCAGCGAGGCTGGGTAGTGGGTTTCTCATTGACTTCTCAGGGTTTACCCTCCAGCGGAGACTGGCCAGTGGGTCACCCAACGACTCTTGAGGGTCTACCCTCCATTAGGGTTGGGTAGTGGGCCACCCGTCATCTGGTTCCAGGTCTACCCTCCAGCAGGGCTAGGCAGTGGGTCGCATGTCGACTTCTTCCAGGTCTACCCTCCAGTAGGGCTAGGCAATGGGTTGCCTGTCGACTTATTCTAGGTCTACCCTCTAGTAGGGTTGGGCAGTGGGTCTCCTGATGATGAATTTGGGTTTACCCTCCAGCCAGTCTGGGCAGTGGGTCACCCGTTGGCATTTCAAACTCAGCCCTTCTTATGAGGCTAGTCGGTGCCTTTTCTCTGTGACTATCGGATCGGGACCCTTAGTGGTACGGGTTAGTGTTGTGATGGCTTGAATTTGAGAGGATCTCTCGACTGTGGGGCAGTGACGAGGTGTAGTTTGACCTTCCTCCAGAACTCTCAAGTACGAGGGGAACTTTCCCCACTGAGACGCGTCCTTGCATCGTGACCTAAAACCGTGCGGGCGAGTCAGTGCTGCCCAAAGAGGATAGTGTTAAGGTTCGGTGATTTGAGCCCCTTGACTTGCAGTTTGGGGAAGACGTGCGGGATGCTGGGCATCAATGGTGTCTACTTTTGGGACTGTTCTCTATTCACTTTCCTGGGCTGAGCTATGGGATGGAGATCCCCTTACGACCTTGTTTGGGATTCTTTATGAGCATATTAATATGTATATACCTTGTTCCAGTACCCACTCCGTGGGTCTTGGTTACTCTCCTTTCGGGAGAGGTGAAGACGCATGGGGTATGCCACGTTCTTTCCGTGTCTAGCTTCTCGAGGTTGGATGAGTATACTATCCTGCTATAGGTAGCGAATTCTCGACGGGAAGTTCATCTTCTCACCGTTCCAGCTCCTTGTGTCTATACGAGTCTACCTTCTTTCCTCTTGTTGGGTTGAGCTGGACTCTCTACTCTTTCTCTATACTGCACTCTCGGTTGTACTCCTTCACTTTTTCATGTTCAATCTACTGATCACCCTTAGGTACCTCCTTTGTTTCTCCCTCGAGCCTTCGGGGTATCCTACTAAATATTTTTATACTCACCCCTGCTTCTTCTTTTCCCGCACTTGGTGTGCCCTTGCAGATGATGGAAAGGTTGGTCATGACTTCAGTAGAGCTTAGGAGTTCGGGAGCTTGGACCGCGTGCGATGGTCGTAGTCGGGTTCCAGGTGGGGGACCCTCCCAGCTAATTTTCTTTTGTTTACCTGTTTCTGGGTTGTGGCACTTTTCTAGTTGGGCGCGTGTTTTGCCCCCTTTCTTTTCAGTTTACTTTCAGCACTTACTTTGTAATTTTAGAGGTCGATGCCCATTGTGGTTTATTTACAGCAGTTTGTACCTTTCTTTCTTTTTACTCTGCACTTTTTCATTGAGTGGGTTGTGTGTGTGTGTTTACAGGTACTCAGGCGAAGGCCTCCCCGAGTTGTTACTCCTTCGGCCCTAGTCGCCAGCCTCTTGCCTATGGAGGCGGGCTTGAGGTAGTTGCGGCTCGAGCCCCGTTAGGTCGGGTCGTGATAGGGGATTTCCATGGGTAGGGGGTTTCTAGGGGTGGTCGGGTTGTCCATGGTGGTGGCGGGGTTGTCCATGGGGTACGGGGAGTCCAAGGGGTGGGCGGGCTGTCCATGGGGGTAGGGGTTCCCAGGGGGGTGGGTGGTCTCTCCACGGGGGTGGGGGCTTTCGGAGGGGTTTGGGGTGTCTAGTGGGTGGGCAGGTTGTCCACGGGGGTGGGAGGGCTATCCACGGGGTTAGGGGTGTCTTGGGGGTGGGCGGGCAGTCCAAGGGGGTGGGGGTCCAGGAGTGGGGGTGTCCAGGGGGTTGGATGGTGTCTAGGGGGGTGGGGGTGGTCCAGGGGGTGGGCAGGCTATCCACAGGGGTGGTGGGAATTTCTAGAGGGGTAGGGTGTCCAGGGTGGGTGGGCGGGCTGTCCACGGGGTTGGGGGGCTGTCCAGGGGGTACGGAGTGTCTTGGGGGTGGGGGTTGTCCTGGAGGGTACGGGGTGTCCTGGGGGTGAGCGGGTTATCCACAGGGGAGGTAGGGTTGTCCAGGGGGTAGGGTGTCTATGGGGTGGGCAGGTTGTCCACGAGTGTGGGGGATGTCCATGTGGGTAGGGGGTGTCCACGGGGGTGGCGGGGAAATCCAGGGTTAGGGGTGTCCAGGGGGTGGGCAGGCTTTCCACGGGGGTGGGCGGGCAATCTAGGGGGTGAGCAGGCTGTCCACGGGGGTGGCGGGGCTGTCTAGGGGGTAGGGGTGTCCAGGGGGTGGGAGGACTGTCCACGGGGGTGGGGGGATCTCTAGGGGGTTTGGGGGCTGTCTAAGGGGGTCGGGGTGTCCAGGTGGTGGGTGTGTCCAGGGGGAATAGGGTGTCTCTGGGGCTTGGTTTGGGTGTCTAGGGGGTGGGGAAGTTGTCCACGGGGATGGAGGGGTTGTCCAGGGGGTTAGGGGGTGTCCACAGGGGTGGAAGGTATGTCCAGTGGGGTAAGGGATGTCCAGGGGGTGGTTGGGGTGTCCACGGGGGTGGGGGCTGTCCAGGGGGTGGGTGGGCTGTCCACGAAGGTAGAAGGGTTGTCCAGAGGGTAGGGGTGTCCGGGGGGTGGGTGGGATGTCCATGGGGGTGGGGCTGTCAAGGGGGGTACTGGGTGTCCAGGGGGGTGGGCGGGGTGTCTAGGGGGTGGAGGGGCTGTCCAAGGGGGGTAGGGGTGTCTAGGGGGGTGGGCAGGCTGTCCACGAGGGTTGGGGGTGTCCACGGTGGGGGGTTTCCAGGAGGTTGGGGGCTGTCCAAGGGGTAGGGGTGTCCAAAGGGGTGGGGGTCCTGGGGGTGTCCAGGGTGTTGGATGGTGTCCAGGGGGTGGGCAGGCGGTCCAGGGGGGTGAGCAGGCTGTCCACGGGGGTGGGGGGGGGGGGTTGTCCAGGGGTAGGGGTGTCCGGGGGGGAGGGTGGGGGTTGTCCATGGGGTAGGGGTGTCCACGGGGGTGGCAGGGCTGTCCAGGGGTGTAGGGGGTGTCCAGGGGGGTGGCTGGGGTGTCCACGGGGGTGGGGGCTGTCCAGGGGGTGGGCGGGTAGTCCATGGGGGGTAGGGGTGTCCAAGGGGTGGGCAGGCTGTCCACATGGGTAGGGGTGTCCATAGGGGGTAGGGGTGTTTTGGGGATAGGGAGTGTCTAGGTTGGTGGGCAGGATATCCACATTGGTGGGGGGGCTGTCCATGGGGGTTGGGTATCTATAGGGGGT